>CM046453.1:5826909-5856909 GCA_025506515.1 Flaveria trinervia
AACAAAAACATATTTAAAAAAATTATAAATCAAAAAAGAACATAAAAATAAAAAAAATAAAAACACAAAAATATTCCCCTACTTTCCTTCTTTCATAAAAATAAAAAAATATTATAAAAAATAAAAAAATATTGTTTTTTAACAAAATTCGTTTTACACATGTGTAAATCCAGTACCACACATGTGTATAACTAGATTTACACATATGTAAACAACGGATGGATGATTTTTTTAAGAAAAGTATATCAATATGGTATGCGTTGGAAAGATAAAAAAATAATAAATTTTATAGTGAATTGTTTTTGCAAAAATGATATCGTGAAAAAAAGTTATAAATGTTTTTAAAAGAAAAGGAAAAATAACATGTGATTTGCATGTGATAAAAAATGAGTAGTTGAAATTAGTTCATAAAGTTCTCACAAAAAAATGTGGTTACCATTTGAACTCTCATTTATATATATATTATATAATCCGTAAAAAGATATTAAAAAGAGATATGCTATATCTTCATGTTTTTTTGTTTAGTTATTCTTTTAATAATATAATCATGACACGTATTTTATGTTTTGTTACTTTTTTAGTAATATAATTGTGAGACGACTATAAATGGATATAAAACATAAGATTATAATATTACTCTTATAAGAGCATTCACATTGCATTCCTTATTCCTTTTAATTAAATACTATATTTTTATATTTTTTTCATTATTTTTTCTCTTTCTTTCACTCACAACCATTTTTTAAAATATTAAAAAATTTATAAGAGTTGAAAAATGAATCCTTAAATTTACAGATGAACAGTAATATTTTCTTTATTCTCCACTCACAACCACTTAAAATCATCCCATATAATTAAAGGACTCACACTCATATAATTATAAGACATGGGTTGTGAATGCTTTAAGATACTTCTTTAAAAGCATTTCTGAAATATGCTAGCTTGACATGTTCATTATAAATAGTCATTTTTAATTTATTAATATGTTGGAATTTCTAAAATGTGAGTACCTTTTGAGAATGTTTCTAAACTTGATAAACCTAACTTAACCATGTATTAAATGAAGCTTAACATGTGTCTTTAATTCTATTAAAGTTATGTGACATAAGGAAAACAATAATTGTATTATTGTTATTTTACGACTAATTGGATCACTGACGGACCAATGACTCAGCCGATCATTTTCATTACTCAACTATACAACTCAAGACCACTTCGAGAAGAAAATTCACCATAGGTGAGAGAAAACCCTTTGGCCAAATTTAATATACCGTGTGAAACTTGAACTTAAAACCTCCTCTTATTTTAATAAAGTTTTGAGTACATCATCTCGACCGTTTGGGCTAAGAATCATCTGTAATTGTATTATAGTTATAACATGTTAGCGGATTTAATAGAAAAATATAAAAAGCAGGTCAAATAGAAAAAAATATATCCAAAGAGTTGCAAGTTATAATCTCTTATTTTTTATAAGTCAAAAAGATACATTCACCTTTCCAAAACGAAAGGCTATAAAAAATGTGGTCAAAGTCTGAAAAGCAGCATGAATCATGATATACCATGAACTCATGAAGCATGCTATATCTCTCTCCTCTTCCTGAATTTTTCATTTTACACCTGTTTCATTAACAAATACCACATTTAAAAGATTATTGAACTTAAATATATTTTTCGAATATAATTTATATATTTCTACAGATCAGACAAATTTCATCGCATAAGGATCAAAGACATTTATATTGTTCATGTATATTTAATTCTTTAGTAAGAATTTTCACTGATAAAGGTGTGTTTTTTGGGCATGAAAATAAAGAATTAAGAGGGAAAATATATAAAAACAACAATCGAGGATCATGATTAATCATATGATTTACAATGAACTGATATGAATATTATAATAATAAATGTAACAATAAAAGTGAAATTGTTAGGGCTCATTCATCCCTTGTTGATTGAATGATTAAAACAAGAATTGGAACATATAGTTACTACTTGTGTGTATATTATGCAAAGTGTTCATAAAATTCATCCTAGGTAAATGCCAAATATCCATACATGCATTAAAAGTTCGTTTTTCTTAGGTTCGAATCTAGCTTCCACTGGTTTTCTATTTTTAACTCCACAAAATAACTAAGCAGCGTAAGCTGCATTTTACCTCGTCCCATTGACAAAGTATTAATAAGAACTCGTGAGTTTTACGGTAAAAGGTTCTCATGTTTATCTAAAACAAAAAAATGCATACATTTTCAGCAAGTGGAATGCACAAATGAAACAAAAAGTGATACTTGCAGCCTCACAAGAATGAAGTTCCAGCATGATTATGGTGCAAAAGATTATGAGCCATGGTGTCTCTAGCCTTCACAGCAACATCAGACCTCACTGCACCTTCATGAACCACCACTTCACCATCCACACCCTCAACAATCGAATCCGGTTCAACCGATTCACCCCTCAGTTCACATACATTATGCAAAACACAACACGCGCCAAGAACCACAGGCAAATCTTGAAGCTTCATCTCAGTTCTTTTCTGCAAACAACGCCACCTCCCTTTCAACCGCGCGAATGCATCCCTGGAAACCTTCAAAACCTCATCAATCTTTTCATTGAAAGCATGTTGAGTCCATGTCAAATGTGGTAGTTTATAAGGCACCAACACCCAATCCATCAAAGGGTACCCTAAACCACCAACAATCCACACACCCTTCAAAACACCACCATCTGCTCTTTGATAAAGTGAAGACTTTGCCAACACTAAATCATCAGGCATCCCCCCGGGCCACCCGATACACACGTCAGTAAACACGCCTTTTGGATCAACAACGCCTTGTATTGTTACAGAATAACAAGTCTTTTGCTTTCTGTCTGTATCGCGCTTATTGAAATACGCTGCAGCATTAGCTTTAGGAGCAATGATTGGTACATGAGCAGTGTGCATTGATCCAACAACATTTGGTATACCAGAAACGAACTCGAATTCGCTGCTGATCACTCTCAGTGACTCATTGTTTGGCCATTGTAAATACTTGGGCATCAAGACATCTTTTATTGCAGAACAAACTTCAAGAACAAGTTTGTGACATGTAGATATGCCTAAACCAAATCTTTTTGAAACAACTCTTAAAGATTCACCAGTAGCTAATCTGTACACACAAACTGCAACTCTTTGCCTCACAGGCACTGCATCTCTCAGCATGGTATTCTCTTTAGCGACCGAAGCAGTAAGCTCGTTGCAAATCGCCTCAAACGTCTCTTTCCCCATTCGAAATGCTTTTCGAAACTCATCGTCTGGACAATCTGCACTGCTGTACTTATCCCACCAATCTTTTGACCTGTTCTTGACCCACAACCGCCTCTGCGGCCCATCACCGCCTTTCTCCGCCGCATCTCCACCACTGCTGGTTGCAAGATTCAGATCATAGCCTAAAGCAACAGCCTTTCTCTTCCTTTGTTGCATTGGTTTGTTAGTGGTGTTAATGGTGGTGTCACTGGTGGTGTTAGAGGTGGTTTCTTTCATTCAATCCAATTGTAACATCAACAATATGATAAAAAGATGATGGGAATCTTTGTGGGTTAACAAGAATGCATGTTAAGTGTTTGATGAAATGGCTGAAAGAGATGTGAACGCAAGAATGAAGATGGCAGGTGGTTGATTGACCAATAGAAGGTGTGTTTTTGTGAAATAAAGAATACCCATATGATGGATTTGATGAAGATATGATTAAAAAGTATTAAATTTGCAATTAAAAATGAGATCAAAGAGAGATGTGGGGGACAAATGGGTGTGAATGCAGTTTTTAATCGAGTCGTTGTTTAAGAGTGTGAAAGTTCTAGGAAAGCCTACATGTTTCTTGCGTGGGGCGGTGACCTTTTGAGACATAGAAAGATAGTTATTTTATTTTGTTTGGGTTATTAGATTTTAATAATTTTAACTTTTATTTATTGGTCGTGATTAACCCTACTTAGAAAATATTTACGGACATTTTTAACTTTAAACTTATTTTACTTCAACAATCATTTACTAGTTAATGTCCGTTAGTTTTTTTATGAAATAAGACTAACTTTGAGTTATTTTTTAACTTTGTCGCTGCCCAAGCTCTATTAGATTGTTTTTTGGCATCTAGCATTAATCGTCACTTGAAATCCACCTTTAACGAGTTAAGTGGTTCAAATCAGAATGTGAAGATTGAAGAGTTTTAGGTTGTAGAAGTGTTAGATTGACGGACCCGACAATTGATTTCGACTTTTTGCTTAGTGTTTTGGCCATATAAGCAGTCCACGTCATCAAAAGCTAACGGTATTAACTATCAGTTAGTAAGGGATCATTGCAGGGAAATAAGCTCAAAGTCGAGAGTGTCCGTAAACATATCCTGAGTTGAGAATAATTCCGATCAATATATAAATATTAGGATTATTAAAATCCAATAACCTTTTTTTCTATTTATTTTTATTATTATTATATTTAGATTATTCGTAAATTACGCGCTCTAAAATCTGCTCATAAAATCCATCTTTTGAGGGATAAAAATAAGGTGTTACTACCACAAAATGCCATCGACTGATGAAAGATGACTGATTGACATTTTTGAGTCGGTGATAATTTACTTTGGGTTATGGTGTATGTAAGTTATAGTTATATTTTTATTTAAATAACTAACTCTTGAATATGAATGTATATTAAGTTGAGTGCGAGTGTATACAAGTTCAAACGTTCATAGGTTATACAACTGTTTATACGTACAAGTACAAGTTCAAAATGGATTTATAGGACCATATACGAATGCGTGAGTCTCTTTCCCATAAAAGAAAATTTTAACTAATTGAATCTATAGGGTTGTTTTTAGTAATAGAGGTGCATTTAGTCAATTTTATTATATGGTCATCAAAGTTGTTCTTATTTTTCAAACTTCATACTTTTTAAAACTTCAGAAGATTTAAATATTTTACAATACTCTAATTTTCAAATGTGTACATGTTAAAAACATGTTCGTGTGAAATAAGTTTTTCATTGATTTTTCTAAATCCTTGAATGTTCTAAGGTGAGAAGAATTTGCAAGTCTAATATCACGATATTTGAGCATATTATTGTGAGAATTTGAAAAGAATCTATCAATGAAAGAGATCGTGTTTGAAGTCAAAGTTTATAATTATCCTTTTTATAAAGTTCAAGTTTAAGTTTAACTAGTTTTCTCTCGTGTGATGCTATGAATTACCAACCATAAATTTATTTTTTATTAGTTTTTATGCGTATGTGACCATACACATACACATAAAAGGTAATAAAATAAAACCTTGAAGGAGCTCATATTATTATTTGCGAGCTACACATCTTGTAACAAATACCCCTAAACCATACTCTTTTCCCTTACTCGTGTATGTATTCTCTTTATATATGTAACGTATGCGTGTGGGATTATAAGTCGGTTATCAGTAAAGTAAAAAAGGGTTTAATTACTAGTTATAATTTATAAAGAATAAAGTTGAGATTGCGGGATCGTATTTTTATCATCTACTGTGGAATTTAGTATCATGTAGTCTCAATTTATGGTATAGCTAGTGGTTTAAGAGGTAAAGATTTAAGGTTTAAGTCTAAATGCTAAATCCTAACACCCTAAACTTAACAATATAGTTAGAGTGGAGGCGATATTACTCATGTCATGAGTCTCTTAATGTCTCACTACATCATGAATCAATCAATCAAAATATGTCATCTCAACTCATGTCACACCATACTGCATGCACATCATAAAATTTGAATAAGGTACTCATTACATGCCACAAAAATTATATTTTTTAAACAATGACTTCATAATTTAAAAAGTTACAACCTAAAAGTAAAAAACATAAATATATAAAAATAAAAAATAAAAAAAATACTTAAACTAAAATTTATAAATCAAATTCCTAACTATGTACCCGGACGATTTCCCAAACTCTGGCGTTTTTCAATATCAGTTCAGGAACATTATCATGTAATTTAAAGAAAATCTTCATGTCTCGATCTATCGTATCCTGAAGCAAAGTTTCTTGTTGTGGAGGAGATATTTGAGATGTAAAAAAATTATGTTATATTGGTTTGCTTTTGCAGTTGTTGAAAGTTTTTTAATGAACCCATAACGCTCGTGACATTACAACATAACCAATAGTCTAACCGGAGGGTTGGAGAGTAGGCGAGTAGCCAAGTGGATAGTCTAGTGAGGGAATACGGGTGTTGGGCATTTGAGTGTAGTATATTTTCTTCATGTTGATGTTTCACTAATATGCTCATTATTAGCTCATTAATCAAGCTAGTTTTATTAAAATGCACTTAATTACAAGTAAACAAGTATTGTGTTTATTTGATTTTGCTATTTATATTATACTATAATACACACGAAGATGATAAAAAAATATAATTAAATAATTTTAAATTTTTAAATCATTATAACATTTAAAACATATGTTATAATTCTTTAAAGTTAAATTATTAAAACAGAAAAGTAAATAGCTAGCTGTCGATCAACTATTAATTAATATCATTTAAAACACGAATCTGAAAGAACTTTTACCTTGAAGTTGTATTATAAATAATTATATGAAGATATATATTTTATATATATATAGATATGATACAGTTATAATCGGACATGTGAATTCGATTAAAATACAATCTATTATCATATATGTAGGGTTGTACATTTGCATTATAGTAAGTATACATTTGATTTTTGGAAGTTGAGTATCTCGTTGGTTGATTTCTTCTTTAATGAATTATATCCTTTCAATTGAATGCAGTTTCTGTAGCTGGTGTACAACATTGATATTGTTGTGAAGCCCCTACCTTAGTATTCAATGCAATAAAATATTTCTCTCATCCTAAGTTTTTTCACGCGCATCTTCACATAGTTGTATGGTAAGTTCGAGTATCACACATTCACGCCTCCAAACTCTTATATTTATAAATTAGGTTATACCCCGTGTATTACACGAAATGAATAAATAAAATATTAATAATTAGTAATCAAAATTTATGCATTATAAAATCATGCTTGAAGATAAAATATGATTATAATTACGTATAAATAGCTACTTTAAGTAAATAAGCAATAATGTATTTTTCATAAACTTTTTTATTAAAAAATTATGATTTTTAAACATTTTATTTTAAAAAAATGATTTTCAAAGAAAAAGTTCGTTGCCTTATGTATTTTATAAAAAAATATTTTTCAAAAGTGTGTTTTAATAAAAATAGGTTTTTATTTATATATATATTTTAATTTAAAAATGGTAAGAGTAAAATTATTAGTATTCATTATTATTATTATTATTCTTGTTATAGAGAATGAGAAAATTAGTATGATAAGGCTTACAATTGTTTCATGTTTATTTTAGTTTTTTATAGATAGATATATAGGCTAAAAGCCCATTAATTACACGGATTAGAATTAGTAGAAACACGCAGAGTTAGATTATAATATTTTAATATTAAATATAATTAAAAATTATATATACGTAATAGTTAAGAAATAAAACAACTATACTATTTATAACTCTCTTATCTAAATAGTTTATTTTTAGACATTCATTTTAAGATTTGTTTATTAAATAATTATTTTTAATCAAAATATTGTGTTTTTTAAACTATAATTTGTAATTATTTTGGTTTTTTAATAAGATTGTTTTTAAAAATTTCACCTTTATATTTTTTTAGAAATAAAACGATTTAAAATATTGCTTAGAAAATGTTTAGTGTTTTAGAAAATTTTATATTATATAAATTTTATATTTTCTTATATTTAGATTTTAATTAAAAGATGTATTTTTTTAACTTCCTTAATAAAATATATTTTTTAAATATATAGTTTGATTTCAAAAAATTTAGATAAAAGAGAGAATTATAGTAATTAATAAAATTAATTTTTAATAAGAGAGAGAAACTTGTATTAATATTTAAATTACTATAATACCTTTTAAGGGAAACATTAATGTGTGAATGTGTAGAAATTTGAAAAGTGGTAAAAAGGTGTGTTAAAAAAATGACAAATGACAAAAAGATGGGTTAAAAAAATGACAAGTGGCTCGAGTTATTTTTGAATTGTTACTCATTTTGAAATGTGGTATTATTCATAGATCCTTTAATTAGGCATCTCAAATACATAAAATGCTCTTGGATTAGGACAAGAAGACAAAATCTGCAATGTTTGCTAGATCTCCTCTTAGTTTTGTTTGTACTGATATAATGTGTGATCATGTTAAAGTTTCACATCTTCTGGTTATAGCAAGTGACAAGTTTATTATTAGTACATACTGCACGACGAGCTGGATGGCTCGACCCGGTATTAGTCAATTTGGCTCAAGTCGACACTTACAAGTTACAATCTGAGTTGGAAGCCCAAATTTTATTCAACTCGAGCCAACTATGCTCACATTTAGGGAACTTGTAGTTTTTTAATTTTAATTTTATTTTTATGTTTGAAACATTTTAAATTTTGTTCTCAACAACAGAGGGTGAGTTTGGAAATTTATACCACCAAGCTGCAATGTAATATATTATATTATTGGTCGAACCATTAGAAAAATATGCCTAAAAGGGTTGCAACCTTTTCAAGGTTTAATACAATATCAGGTTGCATTAACTTCATTGTGTTACAGTAATTCAGAAGTAATGTAATTCAGTAAATATAGATAAGTGGTTTTAAGAGTCATGTAAACGATGGAGATTAGAGTCGATGAAAAGAAAGAAAAAGATACATCAGGTTGTTTGTTACATTGTTTGTTTTAATTTGTTATATTGTCTATTTTAAGAGAGAAAGTATTTATGTTTTTCTAATATGCCCTTCGTATTAAAAAATAGGTTTCTTATGTAAAACCCTATCCCTTTTATGTATTGATATTCTTGTAAAACGATTAATTGGATAGAGAGAAAGGAATCCAAAAAGAAGAATTATCACTCAATCCTACAATTTGCAAAAAAGAAAAAAAACAACAACTGAACAAACCTAAAGTAATAATCTTAGTTTTCGACTTTGGAATCTCTATATATTTAGGAATTCGCGGCAAAGATAATATATGTTTTAAATTCGCTTTTTTATATGTTTAAATTCCCATTTTAATGATTTTTTGCTTCATAATCGTTTGTTAAGTAATAAACGTATTGTGTTTATGTTTGTTTGTTAATTTTTTGAACAAACACAAACATATATTATGCTTGGTTCGTTTACATGTCTATGAATTTGCAAAATTTTTGTTTCTGGTTTGAAAAAAATCAATGTGCGTACTCTTCATCGAAATTTGGTATGATAAGATTGTATTGCATTCACACTTCGTTTTTAATTAGTGTTAATAATTTTTTTGGTCCAGATTGTTAATTACACTTTCAGAAGCAATTAATAAATCGATCCAACTAATTAAACTCGGTAGGAGAGGCCGGACCGACCAGTTTTTACATTTTAATGATTCGGTTTAACATTTTGTGGTTTGAACATATATTTTTCTTCTCAAAATCTATATATGAATTATGAAGCTTAATGAATAGTATTTCGTTGTGATTAAGCCGTTGGACACACGTGAGGCTTCGTTGTGAATAGTACTTAAAAAGAGCTGGTCCGCCCAGATTATCTCCATTACTCGAGTACAAAACCGAGATCATTTTTAAAAGTAAACTCACCTTAATTGAGAAAATCTCCTAACCCAACCCGAAACCCTTATATTTTATTTATTTATTTATTTCTCTCGGGTGAGACTTTAAACCAATATCTGTAGATTAATAAAAACCTAACGTTTTTTACCTCATCCACTTATTATGTGGATATTAATCTAGTTATTTCATAATAATGAACTTATAATAAATGTACATAGTTTTCTTTAAAGGACAAATTAATAGTTATCTTAGTAATTATTCGGTATTGTCACAGCTACTACATTAACATACATGGTTACCTTTTTCTGTAAACAAATAAAAGAATATTAAACCGCCACTTCTGTTTATAAATTATGATACCCTTAAAGTGAAAGGTATATAATGTAAGAATGCATGGAAGTATGAAGTATTACACCTTTCTGAACCATCACCTTCCACATCTAAATCTCAACAAAGTACAACACTTCATGCACATGGAACAACTCTTACTCACCACCTTCTTCATACTCGCCGGAGTGACATCATCTTCCGGCGACCTCACAAACTCTCTATGCACCACCTGCCTTCCCACATGTTCATCTCCACAGTCCCCGCCAGTTGTCACCACCACACCACCACCTTCTCCAACCCCGGTCCACCATGGGCCACCTCCACCGCGGTTTTACTACTTTGATTCACCAGCGGGCGTAGCTCCGCTAGGGGAGAAGTTGCCCCCACCACCAGATTATTTCTCATCCGGTGGTGGTGGCAACGATGGTGGTGGTGGCCCACCGTCCCCGAGGCTTGTGTATTTTCCTTCGCCACCGGCGGGTGGTGGCGGTGGTTTCGCCGGACAAAATGGTTATACTTATCCGTACTATATGTATGATTCAAAGGCTGCTTACACATGTGTAGGGACTTTATGGGTTTTAACGCTGTTGGTAATATCTTACATGTTACACTTCTAGACTCTAGTTTTGAATGATCATAGTGTACGTGTAAGACTAACTAAAGAGTTTTATATTTTGGTTAAGAAAATATAGAATTCGCTAGTATAAATTAGTTTATTTACTTCTATGTTGGTATTTTAGTATTGTATTATCTATGTTGTTGTGAAGTATATGTTGTTTGAGGGTTTTATAAAATTAAAAAGAAAATACACCTACAAAGTCATTAAAACGGGTAAAATGAGCGAACTCCTCAGTCTCCATGATTGGAAATATCAAGCCGAGCTAGCTCAGGCCTAAGACCAAACGTAATGGAGCATTAAGGAAGTATAAAGGAAAGTTATAACATCTTAAGGCGTTGTTACGCCGCCACCATGTGTAATATAGTGGTGTTATAGGTGGGGGGTGTTTCCATCATAATGTAATAACTTATTATAAATCTAATTAATAAATGGGTAATGATTAAAGGGTATTAAGAGACTTAACCATTACACATATTTTCAAAAAAAATGATGTTAAGTTGGCGCTAATGTGGTGTAAAATGTCTTTTTAAGGGGCATTAATCATTACATATGGAATAAGTTGTTACAGACTCAGCTTGAATTTGTTAGCGCGTTAAAAAACACTAAATCAAACTCAACAATAGAGGCATGTATAATTTCTAAACATCTTTTATAGGCTAATGGATGGAAAAACATTATAACACGATGATCTCCGTTAAGAATTAACTTGCTCTTTGGATTTCGTATAACCCAAATATACAAAAGACCGAAAAATACTGAATCATCTCATCCACATATTTTAATATTTACAAAGCCAAATAACGATTGACACTATGTTCCACCATCCACACTTCATGACGATCGTTAGAACTTCCCTTTTCATCTTAGTGAACTTATAAGTGATCAAATGAGACAAACTTGAAAAACTCTTGAATTATCATTTATATCTGTTTGAGTTACAACTATACATTTATCACAACCATTTGGTATGTTTGGATGTTGGTTGGAGTCTAACTAAACGTTAACGAGATCAATGTTGATGTTGCATTACTCATGGCATTAAACAATGTTGTCTTTCCAAATTCCAACCACAAAATGTAACAAAAGATGGGTAAAGAATACATATGAAATTCAAATATTCTATTTTTAAACATCCCTTGTTTTAGAGTTTAAAACCAGTAGGATTGTATCGGGGTTTGGGTATGGAATTGGTTTATTTAGTTATTTTAATTTTAACAAGTAGTAAACAAAAGAAGCTAAACGGTCATATGACCGTTTTTTAATGTTAAAAATTGTTAGAAATCTCCCAGTGGCTATAACCAGGTAAAAACCTACGCTCAAACCATGTACAATATAACATGATTACTCAAAAAAATTGCATAACCTATTAGGAACAGATGGAGATGATTATACACGAGCCAGGTATAATCAAAACTAGATGATGACCGGTTTCAAGAAGATTAAATCGTAAACTACAAAGGGTATTCTAAGCTAGCCTCGGTTATGACTAGCCACCACCTCATCCATTCTTTATATAAACATTTAAGTACGTCTCAATTCTAAAATAGGAATGGAGATTTAATCCGGTACAATGTCCACTCAAAACTTAGGCGAGTTATCATAAATGTCCTTTAAACTTTGATAGTATAATCATCATGATAGTAATAATTAATGAGAATGTTACATTACACACGGTGGGGTTATATTGTTACATAACACACGACCGTACCTATTGGATGGTCGAAGAGGTAGGAATGCCTATAACAAGTAGTATTGTAAAACTAGGGAAGACATTGAACTGATTGAAGGATTAGATTTGGGTTAAAATGCAATTTGTGTTTCTCGGTTTTAATCAAATTGAACAAGTATTAATACTCCGCACTACGTGACAAGGGAAGCAATTATTTTCACCTATAGCCCTAAATGTTGATACAACAATGATGTTAAATTCTAATGTTAAAATATGTGAAAAACCTAAACATAAAACCCTAAACAAATAAGAATAAAAGAAAATAGAAAAATATTAAAAAAGGTATAAAATAAAACTTGAATCAAACTAGGAGGGAGTTAACAAAACATGAAACAAAAAAAAACCCAGAAAAAATAACAAAAAAATAGAGAAAACAAAACATAAAACAAATAAAGTAAAAAAGAATCTGAAAAAAAAACTAAAAAAGTGAAAAAAAAACTTAAAAACTAGAAATAAAAACTTGCAGCAAAATCAGTGAGTGACAGATTACAAAACGGACCAATAAACTGTTCATCCACAATTATAACGTAATAGTATAAGATTTTTTTAAACCGAAAACCAATTATCTAACTTGGTGCGATTTAAAATCGAACCGAAACCGGTCCTAATAATAGACACCCCACTTTATAAATCGACACCCACCTATACGCCACGTATGGGTCCATACACGGCGTATAGGGTCGAGTATACTAAAAACGAGAAAAATTCAGGGGGTTGTCAGAGAGCTATATGTTCCATATAGCCCTATACGACACATATAGGGCTATACGACGCGTATAGCGAATTTCGACACTGACTACGAGGGAAAATTCAGGGGGCTGTCAGAGAGCTATACGACCCCCCTATACAACACATATAGCCCCATACGACACATATAGTCTTGTATGACCCCCCTCTATACGACGCGTATGGGGCTATACAACACGTATAGATATTATTGGGTGTTGATTTAAAATATTGGGGTGTATATTAAAAAAAACCCTTTATATAACATGGTTTGTTTCAAATCAGTTGGGTTCGAATTCTATTTGATCAACGTGCCTTCCAAGTGGTCTCAAGGACGACTGCTATACCAAACTATACAAGTTTCAAACTAGAAGGGGCCTTTCTGCATATTTAAAATTGTAAAGGGCAGTGAAAAGAAACTTTTACCATCATGCTACACACTATATAATATGACGCTAGGGTTTTAGGGTTTATACTTTTATCTCTTCTTCCCTGTGTGCGTGTTGATTTATCGTTCTTCCGATCGAAGTTAACATACGGTAATTAATTAATATTCACTTCTTAATACTTATTATTATTGTTTTCTCAATGATAATCATAATATATATGAAACTTTCTTTTCAGTTGAATACAGAAAAAGTTATGGAGATGCATGGTGATGTCGAAACCAGCAGCGTTACAAGGTTTTATTATTGTCTTCATAATCTTTATATAAGTAATGCGGTTTTTACAGTTCTTTACTTAAATTTTTGTTATGATTGTTTTCTCTTGTAATATTGTTATATTTTGTATGATGCATTTGGTTGCATGTAATTGAGTTGATCTAAACTACGGTTTGATTTGGTTTGGTTTTGTTTAACATACAGAAAAGAGAAGGTCGTGCATACGTCCGCAGAGGACAGAGAGCTGCAAAGCACTTTCGAAGAAATAGGTTTGAACACACTACCAGCGTTCGAGGAAGTTAATATTTTTAAAGATGAGACAGTTATCCGATTCGTGAACCCTAAGGGTACCGATTTTAAAATTATAAGTAGAAACACTTATGTTCTTTATATATGAAATATTGATTTAGTAGAATAGTAGGTTTGGTTGTATGCATTCATCAGAAATAGATGTTGGGTGACTTTAAACTCATTTTTTTAACTTTTTTTTACCAGAGTTTTAGATAAACCACAACTATATCATCAATTCATACCAGATAGACAGATAAAATATTTTCTTTATATATTTTTTGTTTTCTGTATGTTTCAGTTCAAGTTGCTACTACTGCCAACGCTTGGGTTGTTAGCGGTTCTCCTCAAATAATGAGTATGTTTCCGTTAAGTTCATAATAATCCGTTGATATATATGTTACTCGTTATTATTTATTTATGTATTTTGGTGGTTATTTAGATATGCGAGATATTCTCCCGGGCATTCTCAACCAGTTCGGTATGTGTAGAAACTGTTAAATCTTTTTACTGTTTTTGCTTTCTGGTTAAGAAAAAAAACATGATTTACGATTGATGATGTCATACAGGCCCTGATAGTCTTGATAGGTTGAAAAAATTAGCCGAGCAGTTCCGGAAGCAGCCACTTGGCGATAACGATTCTAAAGCTACTGTTGATGAAGGCCAAAAGTCATAAGACATATGTTTATGCTGGTATGGTAGTTGTGTGACTTGTTAGGGGTACTTATGTCTTTTTTCCAAAAATATTGGTATTTTGCATATATTAGTTGGTTTCAGAACTTATGGTAGTTATTCTGTTACAACTTAGATGAATTGACTAGTCAACGTTGACTTTAGATTTTGAAGCTAATTTGACTATGAAATGTTGTATTGCACCAATGGTATTGTACACGTGGAGAAATCTTATTGGTGCAACCAATATGTTTTCTGTTATATTGTGTTAAAAGTCAAACGGGTCAAACAAGCTCGGTTTGTTTACTTTGTATATTGACCTTTAGAGGACAGAGGTGGAGTAGTTCATACTCTACAACCATGAGTGTTACTGGCAAGTATTTTGTGACGATTATCTGTATAACGTAGAAGTAACATGCTGACCCGTTGACCCGTTGACCCGTTTTGATATGGTTGGTACCTATTTTTTGATAAAACACAACTGTTTGACCAATATGATCTTGACGCGCGTCCACATCAGCAGATTGCAGAGAAACCGCAAAGATACGCATCATGGATTCGGGTTTTGCGTTCAATTTTATACCAACTAGCCCCCTGGTAGTTATATGCACCCACCACAAGTGCACTTATTCCCATTGAAAATTCTAAGTAAGCTTCATAAAGTCAAAGGTCAAAGTCAATTTGAGTTTAAGTAAAGGATTAGCTCATTTGTGGGACTAAAGTGGAAATGGATGGGATGTAATCCATTGTTTTCATAACTGAACCGGACTGGCTGCCGGATTTTTGTACAGAGGTCATAGAATCGGTCCGGTTATGTTGAATCGTTTCCATTCAATCCGTTTGGTTACCGGTTGAACCAAGTGGTCCAACCTTAAATTTCATTTTTTTTAACTTTTTGGTTATTTTAGTATTTCAAGGTGTTCATATTTTAGTTATTTTGGTCTACATATTATGGTTAAAATTATAAATCCACATAAATTCATATAATATTTTCGTTTGATTTAGATATATAAATAATTTTATTTTTTCTATCATTTATTACGTCATATGGTTTCTTAAATCTAGTTTGACCGACTAATTAATCTGATTTATGAACCTATAAAACAACATGTTCCCTGTCTAGTCTAGTTATTAAAACATTCATGTAATCGTAAGAAGATCGTGCATGATTCACATATCAATAAATCGGTTTGTCTTTGTTTAATTCACTACAGGTCCCGGTCATGAACTTATTAATAACTATTTTGCCTTTGTTTTTAGTAAAAGATTTAGTAAAAAAGTAAAAAAATGCACAATGTATTTTTTTTGCTAAACGGATCTTTTCATGTCTAAACAGGTACTCATTTTGTCAGCCCTAAATTCAACGGTAGAAATGAACGAACCGGTAGTTATGAGGTTCAATTTATGATCGAAATTCCTTACTTACACGTACATAATGATCACTATAATCGCTAAACCAAGATATGAAACTCCTTAGTCTTACAAGTACGCAATGATCACTCAAAAACTACAAGGGTAACATGTAAGACATACCAACAACGTTAAACCTCGCAAAATCTCTACATAATAAGAAGCAACTTTTGAATTATACCTGTAGTACGGAATGTATAACCATTTTGTCAGGGGCCGTCATCGTCGTTGCCGTTGGATTAGATGTCTAGTGTGTTGAAAGTTAATCCTAGTCCGTTTTAATGTAAATAAAAAATAAAAAATAATAAAGAAAGTTGAAGAGTCAAATTGAAAAAAAGTTGAAAGGCAATTATCTAAAGGATTATAACAACCCTATTTTAAAGGAGTTTTATAAAATAATAGATTATTGACTCGTGTACTACCCGTGTACTATGTGGTATATAAGTAAATATAACAAAACGAAAATGAAACAAATGTCATAATTTCATTTTGTTGTGTTTCCACAATATAAATAATTATTATAAAAAAAAACTAAAATGTCACGTAACTAATTAATCTATAAACACTTATCATAAATAAATTAACGTATTAAGTTACACAAAATAAAGAGAAATAATTTCTTTTACAAAACTTGCTTATAAATCTCTAAACAATTCCTTGTAAGCGATAATTATCCAGAAAAATTGTTTACAAAAATTGTAACCATCAAATTAAGATTGCTTTTGACTTGGTTACGAATCAGAGTAAAGTCACTACTATTATCGAAGTATCATTGAATAATGTAATCAGATTACACCATACCCATTAAAGGTTAAAACCATACCGATGAAGATCACCGGAAGCATAGCATATAGAATAATGTTACTCGTCTACCAAAATTATTGACGGTGTCGACGAAGACGATAATTAAGGGTAACTCCCAGTGGCGGAGGATTAAAGGGGCCAGGAGGGGCCGCCGCCCCCTTTTTTTCGTTGGTAGTGTTAAACCTTAACATGTTAGTGTAAATTTGTGGCGCTATAAAACTCGAGTTCGCCCCTCCCCCAATTAAAAAAATTAATTTTACCTCTGCCCCCTACGTAAATATTTAAGCTCAAACCCTGGTAACTCCAATATACGCGAAGCCAATATTAACAAATCTATCATGAGAAGGTTATACCATAATAAAGGGTATCTTTAAAATCATGTAAAATTTAGGAATATAGAACTCATCTTGATAAAACTACGAACAGACTCTAGAAATGAGAGTCTTTCATGTGGAAACTTTAGAAACACATCAATGTATCATGTTTATTTATGTGATATTATATTATGATAGAAATCATACTTTGAAACTTGCTTAAACATTTTTTTCTTTAATTTCTCTCTCTTAAAGGATTTATCTCTCATTTTCTTTATTTTGGCAAACGTGAAAAGATAGAAAGAGAGGGAGGGGGTGTCTATCAATGTTGTTGAGATCGGATCGGATCGGCCGGTCTGACTGGTTCGGCCGCGAATCAATGGCTGGTCTGGTCCGGTCCGACCGGCTCGACCGCGAATCGGACCGGTTTTCGGGTTTTTTTTAATTTTAATGGGTAAAAACGGGGTGTTAAATCATAAATTAGTACGTCGGATATACAAATATAGTTAAGTTTTATATATTACTATAAAATATATATATTATATATAAATTAATTATATTAATTATATATATAAATTAATTATATTTAATTACATATATAAATATAATTAAAATATAGTTAAATCCGGTCCAACCAGTCCAACCACCAAACCAGTAAGGCTTCCGGTTTGACGTCCAATCCGGTTCTGAGAACATTGGTGTCTACTATTTTAAAAAATTTAAAAATGATATTTTTATACGGTTTGTTTTAAAACAAAATGTTTATTTTCTAAAAAATTACAAATAAAATTTGAAAAGGTTGATATCGCTGTTTTATTATTTCAGTCATATCATATCTTAAAATATCATTGTATAATTAATAAATCTATTATATTAATATTTTATTTATTTTACTCTTGTAATGCATAATTGTAATAGCTAGACCACTAAGCAATAACTACCGTAAAATATTTAACATATGGACTTCTAGAGTTGCACAAAAAAACCGGGTCCATACCCAACCCGTACTCGGGTCCGGGTACAACCCGATACCGGGTGTACCCGGTTCGTACCCGGAAAAAACCAAGGGGTTGTACCCGGTTTGGGGTTTGTTGAAATTTTCCGGACCCGGACCCGAACCGGTTGAACCCGGTTTCGACCAATTTTTTTTTTATTTTAAAATAGCCGTTTGTAACGGCTATATAGCCGTTGGAGACCAAATTTGACCGTTTTTTTGTTGTTTTTGCCCCTAAAATAAGTATAAATAGGTGTGGGTTGATATGGTAAGGTATCCAAGCTTCAAACACAAAAAAACATACGCAAAAAACGCAAACAATACTCTCGTTTACTCTCGTTTACTCTCAAATCTCAATATGGCTCATTCTTAATCTTCTGTTGGTCAAGGTTCATCAAACTCTCCAACCGTCGTTCGTGTTCTTGCACACAATCGTAACATGGATGTTTGGTGCAATTGGGATATGGTTGAGTTGAGTGACGGATCTGTAAAGGCTCGTTGCAAGTTTTGTGGAGCTTTGTTTGCTAAAGATTCTAACACGACTTTAAACAAACACATTAGCAAGAAGTTTTGTAAGTCGTTCAAAAATAATCCGGATTCGCAACAAACACAATTGAGTGGAGACGGTGGAATCTTTAATTACAACGTTAATGAGGTTCGAGATCGAATGGCAAAGTTCGTGATTCAAGAAGTTTTGCCTTTCAATCACTTTGACAACCCTCGGTTAACCAACTTAATTCGAGAGACGCTTCAACCTCGTCACACTCACGTAAGTCGTACTACACTTAGACGTTATTGTTTAAAATTATGGAAGCAAGCAAAAAATGATTTAATTGTATTATTTGAAAATATAAATACCGGTGTAAACTTAAATAGTGACGTTTGGTCAGCGCCACACGGTTTGCCCGAATCGTACCTTTGCGTCACCGCTCATTGGGTAGATTCCAGTTCATGGCAAATGATGAAACGTACGATTGCATTTGATCTATTTCCGTATCCACACACCGGAGAGTTTTTATTTTACTTTTTGGATAATGTAATAACTACTTTTAATTTACAAAATCAAATATTTTCAATGACATTTAATAACGCTTCCAACAACACAACCGCGATTAAAAATTAAAATTAAAATATCTTTCGATTGAAAACGGTGATTTTTTCATACTCGTTGTGTTGCACATATTATTAATTTAGTAATGCAAGATGGCCTATCTGTACCATTTGTTGATGACTTTATAAAAGCTTTTCGATTTATGTTAACGACGTTTTTAAAAAAAGTAGAAAAAGATATCAAGATTATAAACAACTTTGTAAATATACAAAATCTAGATTTTTAGGGCCTAATTGGGATGTACCTACTAGGTGAAATTCGACTTCTCATATGTTTGATTGTGCTTTAAAACAAAAAGGTACTTTAAAAGCTTTCCATAATAGTCTTTTGGATAATTGCGAAGCCAACCTGTTTCCGGATTTGGGTTGGAAAAATATTGAACATTTATCCGAATTTCTTGAGGTGTTTAGAAACTCAACTACAATATTATCGGGAGTTTATTATCCTACTAGTTATTCGGTGTTTCAAGAATTATATTTCATGGCTTTGAATTTTAAAATTTTCAAAATAAAAATAATATGTTTAGAGAAATGATAGAACCAATGAAAGACAAGTTTAAAAAATATTTTCTTGAGTTACCACCCGTTTTTACTTGTGTCGTTGCTTTAAATCCTTTTTAAATGTTGCGGGGGTAGAATGTTTAATAGACGAGATAAATGACAAATTGGATATACATGACGAAAACCCCAATTTTTCAACCGAGGCAAAAGAAGTTTTTAATAAAAGTTTGAAAATTATTTATAATTTTTATTTAAATAAATATGGGCCTAATGTAAATATAACTACATCAAGAGAATCAACCTCAAGTGCTAGTACCTCGTTTAAAGACCCCGTTATGACTATGTTGAATGTTGTTTGGGATATAACGGCTAAACGTCAAAGGGGTAACGCCCCAACAAGCGAACTTGGTATATATAGTACGACGAATTTTATTTCAAATATGAGTACTCAAGATTATCATGCATTTGATATTTTGGCTTGGTGGAAAGGAAATGAATCACAATTTCTAATTCTTTCCGCGATGGCCCGTGATTTACTAAGCTTCCAAGCTTCTACGTAGCTTCGGAGTCTGCGTTTTCTCTTAGTGGCAGGGTAATATCATTACGGAGAACAAGATTAACTCCAGAAGCGGTGGAGATGTGCATTTGTTTAAAGGACTACTTAGACGCGATGGATTGTATACAAAACAAAACAAATATTGAAGATAAAATTGCAATCGAATCTAAAGTACACGATGAAGAGGCAGAAGAAGGAGTATCTTCTGGTATATCCGACGAAGAATTAGTATTTGATGAAGTCTCTCGAAGAAAATAGACGATTAGTTAAATAAAAATTTTATATTATTTTTTATTGATTCGTTAATGTATTTTTTAAATTGTTTTAATAAATAAATAATAAATTAATGAGTTATAAATGTTGTTATATAATAATAATAATAATAATAATAATAATAATAATATAATAATAATAATAATAATTGTAATAATAATATAATAATAGTAATAGCAATCATGATAGTAATAATAATAATAATAGTAATAATAATAATAATAATAATAATAGGAATAATAATAATAATATTAATAGCAATCATAATAGTAAAAAAAACCCGGTTGTACCCGGTTCTGGACCCGACCCGGTCCGGACCCGACCCTAACCGGGTAGGCCGGTAGGTTTTACGGGCCACCCACCCGACCCGGGTTTGTACCGGGTTCACCAATACCCGGGTACCACAAAAACCGGCCGGCCCGTACCCGGTTTGAACCCGGTTCCGGGTCCGGCCCAATACCCATTTTGTGCAAGTCTATGGACTTCGTCTCTTTTCTGCTGGGTACAGAGTGTGCTAAATCGGATGGGCTAAAGGCGTAAAGCAGTTGAACGTAAGCCCATATAGTAGGCCCAATACACAAGGCAACGTATCTATTTTTGTTCACTTGGTAACTTTTCTCATGACAAACTCACTGAGTCACTGCATTGTGTTTCCAGCCCACAAGTAGACAGTTGAGACTTGAGAACTTGAAAAATGGGTCGGTGGTTCCATTGGGTTGGGCTGCATCAGAACGAACGATTTGTAGTCTATTGGGCCAATTCTTACATCTTTATTGCTTATACTTATAACTTGTTCGTTTTCCATTTTCTTATTTTCCAAATAAATAATCTGGTGAGTACTATTATAAAAATATCATATCATTTTATTTATGCCTAGGAGTTTTACTGTAGTGCGCTGCACGAGAGTACATTCTGAGTATGTACTCTCAATTTCATACCCATTGAGTATGTATTCATGCCCACAAATACAATTTCATAATACTCAATTGCTGAAATGTGCATAATGTCTAAATGTTAAGCTGATGAGACACGAGTTGAATAACTATACTTAGATTGATGATATAATGTGAAACTTAACAGACCATGAGCTTGTTGTTGAGAGGGGAGCAGTTGATACGGGTCAAGACATGCAGCCCATAAGCCCATTGACAGGAAAATGGATAGGCCACCAAGAAGATTGTGAAGCCCAAAAGATACCCAGATTGAGTGTGTTAAATTGCATTATTGTAATT
The DNA here is from genome assembly GCA_025506515.1 of Flaveria trinervia. Lineage (NCBI taxonomy): Eukaryota > Viridiplantae > Streptophyta > Magnoliopsida > Asterales > Asteraceae > Flaveria > Flaveria trinervia. Next base: position 5,848,749 of record CM046453.1, read on the forward strand.
TCACGTAGGGAAGTTGAGAATAAAATGCATGCATGTACTTGTGTTTGTGAATAAATTATTCAGAATATAATCCCAGTTCTTTTATTTTAGGGAAAAAATTTTAAAATGGTCATTTCATCAAAACAAATTATCAGAATACACCATGACTTTCAAAACTAGCAAATTAAACTTTGACTCAATTAAATCTTGCCATCTAAGAGAGATATACAACCAATATTTCGCCCCCTGTTTAAAGAAAAACAGTCTTTTGTTAAAAAAAATTATGACGACCTTCTAATTATTAATAATATAACAATAAAAATAAATTTTATATTAACTAATTTATGTATTTATACAAAGCTTGCCATCTTTATAACTTTATAATAAATCTCTTTATTATTTATTAATATTTTTTTAAATTATGAATTTATAAAGTTATTTATTACTTTTCGAAAATCTTGCCATTATTCTTTGGTAATGTAAATATTCCTGTATTATTTTTTATATAAATATTATTTCTCAAATGACTTGTATTCCTTAGCTTTTTTTAAAAAGAGGAAACACACAGTTGTGTCTATATAATTTCTTCTAAACATCCTAATTTTTAACTAAAACAAATATGTTTTTATAAATAAATAAATAAATAAAAACTGGTCGTGCAAACGATTTTGATCCGTGTGAAATAGACATTTCGGACGTGACACATATTCTTCTAATATATCGCCGATATAGTGATATATTTCCTTAATATATAGTCAACGTGACACTTCTTATGTCAGATAATAAGATATGTTTTTTTGAACTTTAACGAGAAGGTTATTCAATTCATGTTGTTAAATTATATATAAAATTTTTGTTGGTTTTGTTAAGAGATATATTGGTATAATTAGTATTTATGTTAAAACTAAAGTTTTTAAAAAATATTAGTTCTTAAGAAATAAAACAAAATATTACTTTAAAATTACTCTTATCATTGATTTTACTGGCAAATATGCGACCCTGCTTCGGGGAGTAGACGCTATTTTAACTGGGTCCACCTATCCGTTTACAAGTCGGGATTGCACCCCCAATCCCCTGAGTAGGAAATCAACTGCTGAGAAAATCCTCTGACTCAACTTTAAGTATTAATTTGTTTAAAGTAAGATCTGAACCCATAACCTCTTAATATTTACATGTAATAGATAAATCACATTAACCAGTTGAAGTAAGAATCATTGGTGATTGAAACTTACCTAAACCATATTCGAGAAGAAATCATCGGACGAGAATGATGAAATGATCATTATCGGATATAAGTTGGAGTTATACATGTGCTAACAACATATGAGAGGTAATTTATGAGTATTTCATGAGGATCTCATTTAAAGCCAACATAAGAAAAACTATAAGAATCGAAGGGGGAACATGAGAGGTTATTTATTATAACTATTTCAGGATCTCATTAAAAGCCAAAAGTTTTGTTGGATATTGTTTTGTCACCCTAACACAGAATAGAATAGAATATATATGTGTGTGTGTATATATATATATATATATATATATATATATATAATTAAAATATTAATTAACATTAACATTACGTACATCACTGTTAACGAAAGAATCGGATTTGAAATGAATCCACTGTCGCTACTCCGACCAGGGTTTCATAGGTTCGTTGATCGTCCCAACTCTCACATCCTGTTGTTGAATTGTAGAACGTCGATTTGCAGCTATTAGTAGTAAGTAGCCCTAAGTAATCTGCAGGTTCTGTCATGGCAGCTTCATCGTCGGCGAGTGGAAGCAACTCACGATCACCGATGTTTCACCATCACCGTCCCCGTGACCGTGACCGTGATCCTTACTTCCTGGCTAAGCGTATCGTTGAAGGAAGCGCTGTTAAACACGTCGTCTACGGTCACATTCGATCACCGTCATCTAAGGACATCGTTTTCGGCAAGGTTTGCTTCATTTTTCCTAGATTCAACCTATTTAACGGTTCATTGGTGAAGATATTATGTTATTGCTTGTTTTAGAGCATAATGTAGCAACTTCGGTTCTTGTAAACTGTAATATGCCTAAGATACGCATGAAAGGAAAGTTAGGGAAGTGATTACAGCTTTAAATTTACAATTAATTCATACAACACGTGATATCTAGCAGTAATCACACATATACATACACGTGTAACCACCAGATACTAGACTGTAGCTAGAATGATATATATAGATGTCTAGGAAGGAGTTGCAATGGAGTAGGTAGGAACTTGATGTATCCTTGCCACATTATTGTCCGTTTACCTTCTAGATTCTTCACTAATCGTGTTACGTACCTTGTTCCTTGTGTGACCTTACGTACATTTGTCAAAGGAATGGAAGGCCGGTGTTGGTTAAGGCGCCTTATTCAAGGTCATAGGCTCTATCATTGCCAAGCGCTAAGGCGACGCTTATTAGTATCAGGGCACTGCATGATTTGTTTGTTTTCTAAGGTCGAAGGGTGTAAGTTGTCATTTCTATTAGTATCAGGGGGGTTTATGTGTAAGTGTTAACTAATCATATATGCTTTGATTGATTAGTAAGAAACCTGGTTGTTAAAAGTAGTTAGTGAAAGAGAGATATATAGAGAGGCAGCTAGCTGAGATCTGTATCTTTATTTTCTAGTTTATCACAATTTCTGTATTCATCTTTGAATCAATATTCATTTTACACTTCAATTTTGGTCTTAAGTTTACAACAAGATGATTTGACGCAGGATACATCCTTAGAGCTGGTAACGGTAGAGGATGATGGATTGGGCCAGCTTGTATGCGACCTACCTGTTTTTGGAGTGATAATTGATATCGCTATCCTCCCAAGAGAAGGGGTATTATTACTTTTTGGTTTTTTTAATTTCTAAAAGCTACCATTATTTTGTAATGCATTTAACAAATTTTAAGCTCTTGCATGCTTCTGCAGTTGAAACAAAAGGATTTTTTGGTGGTCACTTCAAACTCTCGGTTGGTATCAATCCTTTCATTTAATGATGAAGTGCACAGGTTCTATTTTATTATGCTTTTGTATTTCTCATTCATGCCATGTTTTGTGCTACTTAATTTCTTGTTGACATTCACTTCTTGCTTAGATTTTCTGTTGTATGTCACGCTGAGCCATCTACCTCGCCGTGTACCGGTTTGGAGGCACTCCGCTCTCAGATATTGACAAATTTGGCCAACATCGCCGATCTCAAGTTGATTTGGGACGCAGGATTCGACATAAAAGGCCTCGATTTGGAGAAATCTTGACCGTTGATTCCAAGTAAGTTGCAGTTTTAACTAATTTGTTTTGTGGGGAAATTATTATATTTATAACTATTTTGCCGTTTGTTTTTCAGTGGCTGTTTCATTGCTAGCATTGCAAATGAGGACCATCTGGCTCTGCTCAAAGTTTCCGGTTCCACCATCAAGAAGGTTATTAACTTATGTCCATCATTATTGTGGGTTCTTAACGTCACATTTGTTAGAATTCTTTTAAAAAACAAGATTACGCTCGTACGAATTGATTTATGAGGCCTTTTTTTCTTTTGTTTGCAGCTAATAACATATAAAACAGAAGATGCAATGGAGTTACATAGTATTAGGGACAGGTGTTGTTTTATATCCAAAAAAAGCAGGGAGCAAGACCCTGTGTTTGCCGTTCTTTTAAAAAGGTACGATAGTGCATTACATTTACTTGGAGATCTGTTGAGCGGATGGGGTGATGAAACTGATTATATTTTAAATTCTTAAATAACCAGAGTTTGTGAAACACTCCCATATATGATTATTAAGTTATTAAGCCTTTAAAAGTGCAAGTAGCATAAGCACATTCAAGCACTATCTTCTATGGCCTTTTTATTACAACTGGTTTACTGATTCTGGTTATCGCGTAATCACTTCTGAAACACAAATCCAAACATTCCATAATTCCTTAGCGCTTACCGTCTATTGAGTATCATCATTCCCTTGACCCCAATTCATACATGGTAATATTTGCTTTTGATTTTGCAGATGCATCCCTGTACAGGTTGAGGTCTGGTTATTAAATTGGAATACTAGGGCCAATTCTGTCTCTGTACTTTCTAAATACACTAAGCTATACGGACTTGATTACACTGGGCTACGCGGATCTGCACGGCAGATATTTGAAGTTCCTAATTCTTATGGCTATGCATTGATCCTTACAACGTCTAAGGCTCAGCTAATGGATTTTAGGGACCCAAATAGAATTTCATCTGTGAATGAAACTGACTTAATATGGTACCCTAAGTTCTGCTCATGGTGTGGGAACCAGGAAAATCTAAAAAGAAGAGAATGATCTGTTATACAGAGACCATGGAGTTTTATATGCTTGAGATTCATTTGGAGTCAGTCCGTCGTGAAGTCAACATATTTAGAATTGACTATAGAAGTTCAGTTCCATTCACCAAGCTTTCATGGACTGAAAATGGATTTTTGATTGCACTTGCAGAAGAAGGTGGTGGTATGGTATTAAAATTTGAGGACGGAAAACAAGGTGATATTTTTGTCAGGCGACACATAAAACTAAGTGACATAAGCTCTATTAAGAAAGTGCCACCAATTTTAGATATGTCACTTGTGAATTATGATTACCATGATGAGAAACGTGAACACATTTTTGCTTGTTGTGGGTTGGCACCAGAAGGTACAATAAGAGTAATAGGAGAAGGTGTTTGTTTGAAAACTATTTCAGAAACCTTCACGGAATCTAAAAGGATAACTGGTACATGGGCATTAAAAATGAATCTAGATGATCCATATCATTCTTTTCTTGTGCTCTCATCTTTAGAACATACACAGGTGCTTTCAGTTGGAGAATTCTCAGATATAACTGATAAAATTGGCTTCCTAGCCGATGTATGCACTTTAGCATGTGGAGTTATCAGTGATGGGTTGCTGGTTCAGATCCATCCAGCTGCAGTTCGGCTCTCTGTAGCCTGCCCTGATGGAATTCAATTAGTCTCTCAAAGTTGGTCCCCACCGCGAGAAACCCATATTAGCATCGCAGCCGTAGGGAATAATCTTATGGTTGTTGCAACTCCAAATCCATGCTGGTTATTCATTCTCGGGGTTAGAAACCTGAGAGATGATCAATATGAAATTTACGAAATCAATAATGTCAAGTGGGAGTACGAATTGTCATGCATTTCCATTCCTCGAAAACCTGTTGAAGAAGATCTGCAGAACTATAGTCATGCAGTCAAAGCTGGAAATTTGTTTGTAATTGGAACATGGAGGCCTTCGGTTGAGGTTATATCTTATGAACCTGATCATGGCATTAAAGCTCTTGCCAAAGGGTTCACGGAAACAGCCATTAGTGGTTCTATACCTCAAGATGTAAGGCTTGTGAAAGTCGATCGACGACTCTATATTGTCTCTGGGTTGAGAAATGGCATGCTACTCAGATTTGAATGGCCGCCACAATCTGAGGGGGCAAATCACATCTGTCCGGTTAAACTTGAGCTGATTTCAAATTGTCGAATTGGTAGTAGGGAACCGGCTTTTATGGTACCACTGACTGAATACCTTGATGCTGATATCATTGTTGTTAGTGACAAGCCATGGTTATTACAAACTACAAGACATAGCCTCTCCTTATATACTCTCTCTTTCCAAGCATCCAACACCAGTATGTTCAGTGCAACTCCTGTATGTTCAAGTGCATATCCAAATGGGATTTTATTTGTGTCAGAAGATAGACTCCACATGGTAATGATTTTGAACTTTCACACCAATTTATTGGATTTATTTGGTGCTTGGTTGTGTGTTTCTGAAAGTGATTTAAGTGGTGTTAAATAATCTGAATAGAAAATCATTTGTGATAAAACTGGCTGTAGAAAATAGTGCTCGGATGTGACTCTGCTGTTTGAAGTTTGTGCCAGATGACATAGAAAGTACTAGATAAATCAACCAAATAGTACATTTTTATGCTGTGTTGTGAAGCTTGGTAAGACGTGATAAGTGATCATATGATAATAAGCCTAATATGATTAACCAAAATCATAAAACTGATTACTGCAACTACTACAGATAATGGGTTCTAAAAACGCAAATCCGAACACCTTTAAACTTTTGCATCATGCTGTGAGAATGTTATGGTACAGATTGCCCTTACGAGTTGGTAATCTTATTATTTTATATTTGTGATGATATTTAATTGCTTTTGTATCATTTTTTTTGTTTATCCTACAGTAATAGAATCATTTTGATATTTTTTTGTGATGGCTGTAGTTGGAGCTGATGCACAGCAAGATATTAAATGTTCATAAGTTTAATATTAGTGGCACTCCACGAAAGATTTTATATCATGCTGAAAGCAGATTGTTGCTGGTTTTGAGGACAGAACTTGGGGATCCTACATGTTCATCTGATGTTTGTTATGTGGACCCCATGATTGGTTCGGTTTTATCTTCTTTTAAGCTAGATATTCCGGAAACAGCGAATTGCATGGAGTTATTAAATGTGGGGAGTGAACAAGTATTGGTGGTGGGTACTAGTATACGCGAAGGGACAAAAAGGTAAATATTCCTTTCGTACTTTTTCTTTGAACGACAAATGTACGACCCTGTTTCGGAAGATAGGTGTTATCTTAATCGGGCTCGTCTATTCGTTTCCAACCGGGACCACACCCCTAACCCTCACAGGAGGAAACTCATTACTAGAAATTCTTCTGGCTCAACTCTGAATATTTTGCTAAGAATGAGACTTAAACCTATGACCTCCCTTTATTTACATGTCATGGGTACTTCACCTTAACCAGTTGGGCTAAAAATTATTTGTATTCCTTTCATACTTACCCATGATATTCACTGTTATATGTAAAATAAGTGACTTGAATTGTTATACGGTTATTTGGTTGGGAAGTTGATCACTCGTCTTATCTCCATATTCAGATTATAAACATATAATGTGTCACCATCTTGAGGAAACAATGCATAAAGATAATAAAATATATCATTTGTTTGTTTGTTTATTTTTTATGTTTTTGACTTTCACTCATGTAAACAGTAGGGGGAGATTGATAGTACTCCACCTGGAGCACAAACAACAGAATTCAGATACATGTTATCCAGAAGGATGGAACTTAAGACTAGCTTCTTCCCAAAACACTTCTCTTGAATCATGGAAGCTTAGATTGGCTTCTTCTACTGAAATGAATGATAGTGTATCTGCCATCAGTCGTTATCTTGACTGCTATTTCTTGGTTGTTACTCTCGATGAGGTAAGTTCCTTAGCCATGGCAAGATGGTTAGTGCGGGTTGGGAACTGGTCAAAATTAATTTTTTTAGTTCTAAAGAAGTCATTCTTTTACAACAGGGTTGGGTTAACCCACTTGACATTTTTTTGATCCTTTTAATTGTTTTTACTAATTGACTAATGAGAAAGGATGGTGGAGGTTGGATCCAAGGGTAAAGCCATTTGAAGTTAGGATCGTGAAGCTCACTTGAGGTCAAGGACTTAAGGGTTAAAGCCCACTAATGGTGGGTTGGTGTAAACTAGTTATTGTGTAGATTAGTCGAAGTAGGATTAACCACTCCTAGTCTAATATACGAACTGAGTTAAATATACCAATAAATACAACTTTACTAATTAGCACGTGAAAATCCATACTATTACAAGATCAATCCAAGAATCACCCCCTAAATCTCATTTTGTCCCATTCTTCTTTCTTTATAACAAACCTGGTCCTGAAACACCTCATGTGACTTTTACCCCATTGAAACGGACAACTATCTTGACCTTTGCTGGACCTCATGACTTCTACCTCGGCGTGTTTTATTTGTTCTCGGTCTCAACCCTTGCTTTCAACAGCCTTAGAACTAATCACGCGCATTACGCGAGCATAATGCGTGACACACTGGTCTCTAATGCGTTGCTTTTCCATAATGTGTCCTTGATCCACCTATGCGCACAACATTTTAGTTTTAAGGCGTGCAATATGCATTGCTCTTTTTCCTTTTTTTATTTACCTCAGTCAAATCTTTTCCACATGAGTATGAGTCGAACCTCTCAACATTAAAGTGTGTTGTTTCATATTTGAGTTCATGTTGTATATTTTATTGTGTTTAGTTGTTACTTTAATAGTCAGTGCTTAATGTAATAGTCTTGAATTTATGTTGTTATGTTAAAGCGTTTTAAAAACGTGTTGATACGTAGCTTTTATGTTGA